>VDFB02253039.1:0-28939 GCA_007258455.2 Sequoia sempervirens
CATGATTACTTATCAGATTCACTATTTCTGTAGGCATCATTATTGCATAATCGAATATTGATTATATATATATATATATATATATATATATATATATATATCTGTATGATCATTATTAATCAGTTCTTAGACTTATAACACTCACCCTTATATGAGCATACATATTATCTCTATTTATAATTTTATACATATTTATTTTTTTATATATTTATATTTATTTAAAGTTATGAAGAATACTTACTGCAGTCCCTATTCATATCCTTAATATATTTTAATTATTTAAATACAGGAAATACTTATCTTTATATTGACTTGATTTGCTGAAGCCTTCTTAATTCTCACCGCCTTCCTAGATGCAGTTCATTATTTTATTTTATTTTGAATACCATTCTCTCCTCCTTTATTCCCATCGATCAGATTATGTTTATATATTCTTTTTCTTTATTCCTCCATTCCATTCAATGCTCCACTCTGTTTGAGAAACCTGCCTTATATACCTGAGTAGAAAGGCACGACTCTTCATCCTTGGTATTGCCGCCCCTCTAAAGATCGTGTCTCTTGGCATAAGTGGCTGCTCCTTGCACCGATCCTATTTTGTCTTATTAGTAATAGGGATCGTTGTGTATTAGAGGTTTATTATGTTTGCTGTTTGATTTTATTAAACATATTTATCTCTTGCTAGGGATCGCTGCCTAGCCTATGGAATTTATGTGTTAACCAAGGCAGGGGTTAATAGTATGAATACTGTTATTAACTAATATTATTAATGCATCATTTAATTTGTAAATATTATATTTTGGATAAATATTATTAAATATTTTGTATAAACATTATTAAAAGCCCTGAAGTTGGTTTCTGCTTAATTTGTCAATGACTAAGTTATGTGCTGTTTGATTGTATTCTGTGTGGAAATGATGTTGCTTGTCAGTGTTTACAGAGTAGTGTTGGGTTCACAATATTTAAGCGGTGATTTGTTTGTATTTTATGAATTTATATGTTGTCGATGAACATAATTATAATAATATTCATGTAATATTACGATATTTATTCCTGTTTGGTTATTTCAATATCTTGATTTAGCTTTTACAGTTTCAGGTTGGCTTGCATTCATGTGGATAAGTCTAAAATTTTAAATTTAGCCAAGGCAAGGCAATTTGTTATTCCAGTCAGTTTCCATTTGTACAGGGGTTGGGTCCATTTATCAGAGTGCTGCAGAGTAGGTGCCCCATTCCAAGCTCATTCTGGAGAATCACCGGTTTTGTTCGATGGCCAGGTTCAAAGCTGCACAGAGCATGAGTAAATTAGAGCCGCTAAAAGTGTTAATGATTAAGTGTAGTTTCCGGCGTTTGTGGCAGGATAGAGGTCAGGCAATGAACTCTAATTAAAAGTTATGAAAGAACAGGCATCTACGTATACATGTTCCTAAAAGGTATTCATTTATCTTTTTGTTTATAATTAGCTTGCATTTCTTCTAGTCAATTGAAAAGTGATTTCTTAGAGCAAGGAAAAAGAGTCTCATCCTAAGCACATTCCTGAGCTATATATGTTTGGGGACAAAAAACCACGAAATTTACTATGAAGAATAATAACCTGAAGTACTTCTGGCCAACTCAAAAAATGGGGAAGCTTCGACAAAAGGAGACAATTGTGCAGCTGCTGGACCAACCTGCAAATAACAACAATTTCAATTTTTTAGGATGAAAATTTATGTATATGACCATAATTTTACATCTTGATCTATAAAAGAATGTCAATAGAAACTAATAATTTATGTTCATCAGTTTCCAAGCCTATCGACTATGTCAAGTGATCACAAGGCGAAAAATGAGGATATATTTTTCCATGATATACCTTCTTGCTCCCACACGCACATTGTACAGTCAATTTCATAATCAAATTCAACTAAGCATGCACATTTTCCGTCAACTATATAAGTTAATAGGTTTCTTTTAACACCTATTCCATTAAAAATTCACTGGAGTAACTAAATTTTGGAAAGTGCTACTTACATATTTCATATTTTAGAGTAAATATGTCCCCCAAAAGAGATAACCTATATACAGAAAACCTTGTCCTAGGTCTTCCTGGAATGATCATCTATTCTGCCATAGGCTGAAGCTTTTGAAAATTTGATGTTTCATTCCAGTCGGTAAATACCTCAATCCATGTCCAAACAGGGTCACAAAGAGGCCAGGCTGATTCTGTACTTTTTGGGGTCTCCAGTAAATGCCAGAATTGCTTTAAAGTGTTTTGTTGTTATATAAACTTCAAGAAGGCCTTTGACTCAATTCTGAGACACTTTCTTTTCTAGAAGATGTGGGATGTCAATATTCCTGATTCTCTCACTATCACAATTTTGTAAAGAGTACCATTTGGAGTCAAAAATGGATGTCCTCTCTCACTAACCCTCTTCAACATTTACGTTCATGAATTGGAGTTTCTTTAGCAGCATACTAATATGGATGATGGTTGTATTTTATATGAGGTGGTTACAACTTAAAGCCATACTATTTTTTGCCATGATGTTCTCTTTCTTTCTGTCAAAGGCTTACAACGGTAATTTGATGCCTTTGCTCATTGATCTAAACTTTGCCAACTTGTACTCAACCTTAGTAAAACTTAAGTCATGATTTTCAATATTTCTAAATGTTCTCTATTATGTACCTGGGGATATGATAATATAATGTCTATAAGTGATTGGAGATGCCAACATACGGCACACATTCCTTAAGTTAGTTATATTGAGTCATAAATTATATTAGGTAATTAGGAGGCCTGGCTCATCACACAATAGTGTGTCCCACCTTTTAGTCAAAGTAGGACATAGAAATCAGCATTTTTTTATCAATTTTCATTTCTTTCAACACTGATCTCCATAGTAAACTAAACCAATTAAGGATTGAAATGTAGTGAAATATATTGACATTTTCTATAGATCGTATGTGGCAATATATTTTTGAAAAATTGTATAAGCTAACGGTGAGGTTTGGAGCATAATCCCTTAACTCAATTTATTCTTGGTATACACAATATTTTAAAAAGTGAAAAGTACCAAAAGAAAGTTATTACACATTATTTTAGAAGAAAGGATAAAATTATAAATTTTAAAACATAGATTTTAGTAACACCTATATTCAGAAAGTACACAAATATTTTTTTCAATCCTTTGCTTACAATTTATTTGCTAACTTTGAAGTGAGATTAACTATAGTTCAGATATAGGTTACTTCAATAATTCATAAAAAAAAATTGTATTCATCTAGATTAACTTCTTTTTTCTTCAAGAACAAGGACATCAATACATAGTGCACAGATATATATTTTTTTTAAATTCTCTATTTTTTTATTTCTTTGTGTATGTGAAACAAAGACATTGATGTTCGGTGAAAAACCTATATTCATAAGAAATAGAAAATAAATATATTAAAATTATACTTTTGGAATGCTTATAATAAGGGTTACATACTCACAAAACAGATCTCCTAAATGAATTCATTTGATCCCCCAAAAGGTGAAGTAAAAATCATTTTTGTACTCTTGATAGGTGTGGAGGAGAGTCCATCGAGTATTTTGATGAAGACTAGGATGCCCATCTATGGGTTTGATCTCAACAGGTTCAATTCCAACCCTTCTTAATTAAATTCCATTGCAAGGCACCCACCTGCTGGCTTTATTGCTCACCCTCCACATGCACCAGGGATGGGGTCTATTTTAAAGAAAGTGAATATCAATGTAAGGATATGTGAAGAGGATGATACGTATTTTGGATTTGTTGGAGATATAGAGTTAATTGGCTTCTTCCATAAGGAGTATTGTATGGTGTTAGCCTACCTTGAGGTTTTATTCTATTTCTGCAACATTTTGGCCCACAAACATCTTTTTTGTTGTGTGTAGTCTATCTTCCATATTGTCTTAATTCCATTATTATATGCATGGATCTTGCCGAGTGGTATTAGAGCTACAATTTGGGCAAAGATGAGGATGAAACCCTAATTTTTGAAGTTTCACCTATATCTCACAAATGACTACAATTTTTTCTATAGATTTCTACTAGTGTTACCCTGAGTTTCCGGGACGGGGATGTCATGTCCCACCCTTGATGGAACAATAATTTTCCCAAAGCACTAAGTTGACGTAATTCATGTGCCAATTAAGAGGTTATAAAAAGCATACAATATAGAGATTTCTGAGTGATAGACATATTGACACCATTTGAACTTCAACATGTAAATACTAACAACACTATGACATGCCCTTGATACTTGAACAGCAGTGCACCTACAAATTTCTGAGAATGAATAATGACTGATTATGCAATTAGAACTGCCCAGAACACTTATTAGACATGTACCAACTCAGCTAATGACTCAATGATGAACAACAATTAAGTATAAGGTTTGCAACCTATGACAGTTGACTAAACAGCAATACATTCATTACATTCTTCTACTCGGTCTAGAGTCAATGCTATCAAGGGTTCCCAAATCGTAGCCAAAGCAAATATGGTATTACAGTCTTTAAACAAACATTTTCTAAGTAATATATTGACTGATTTGCATGTACAGATTTCTCAGAATAAATAATCAGCAAGATGATATCTTCAGACTTCTTAGCAGATTTTACAAGAAACAGCTAATGTTCATGCATGTTAATATGTATACTACAATCAGACCTGGTGAAAGCGCCCAGAATGGAGAATAGTGGCCAGAATGAGACTTTCAGCCTTACTAGCAAACACGTCCAGACCTGATTTGATGCCCAGAACTGATCAGACTTCAACAACAATAGATATAATGTCTTGGTTTCATGACTAACAGCTTCCCCATAGATATTTGATATTCTTTAAACCCTTGCAAATCAGAATTATACTGTAGCGGCATTGTAGTGCGGGCATTGTTCTCGAGGTACTGTAGCGAATTACTGTTCACATGCACTGTAGTGTTACTATTCACGTGCACTGTAGCGGGTACTGTAGCAGCCAACAAACCCTTTCAAACTGCTCAAGAAACTTGAATAAAACTTCTCAAATATGCTCTGTAATGACTCCTGTGTGAAGCCACTCAACTGACAATCTTCAACTGGTATTTCATAGCCTCAGTATGTCTGATTCTGAAGAGTTGACGTTCTCCAAAACCTAATTGCAGAAACCCTTGTTTCTCCAACTCCAAATGTTCTCAGAGAGAAAAGACAAATTCAAATTGTTGTACCCCAAAATTAAATTTTTTGTTACACTTAGACATTTTGAAGAAATGAGTAAAAGTCTTGTTAAATTAGTCCAAAAGGTCAAAATTTGGGTATGCATTAATGCTTACATGGAGGGTTAAAACACGGTGCAAATTAGAAGCGATGCAGGTGCTAAGGCGGCAACCACAAAACCCGGATCTCAGTTTTCATCCCTAAATTTTAGGAAAACTGCTATTTTTAGAAATTTTCTGAAATAGTATTAAAAGTTTTAAGGTTTCTAGGTTTCTTTAAAGCGGATCTTGCAAAATTTTCTAAAAATGAAAATTTCTAAAAGGAAATGAAAGTTAGTCCGGCCGAGGTCGTGATTTTGATTGGCTCAAAACATGTCCGTATCAGGCTGGTGCAGTCAGAATCTTAAAATAATCAGTTTTGCCCTACTGGGTCTATTCAGGTTTTTCAGAAGCATATCTGGAGTTCTGAGGTCATCAATGGAGGTCATCCGACTGCCAGGCGTCAATTCCAGCATTCAAATTTCCAGCGAAAGGTGAAATGATGAGCATGCACGAGGATCGAGGAAGAAAAGTGAAAAGTCATGAAAATTTTCTAAGTCTGCTAAGTTTGGGCGCCCCAGTTGAAGAAAGGCGCCCACCTTTTCAGGGTACCAGATGAAGGAATTAGGGTTAGGGTCTCCAATGGAAGATGCTCAGTTTTCAGTCAGCTTCGAGATGGATATCCCCGTCAGAGCATCAGATGATCCAGTCTCCGGAAAATTCAAGTTGAAGTCAAGGTATAAAATGAAAATCTGGAACTTGAAGAAGATGAACAAATTGAAATTTTTCTAAGTCTGGAGAAACTGGGCGCCCTAAGAAGAGAAAGGCGCCCAACTTTTCAAGGGTGCAAACAGAGGAAATTTTAGTCAAAGTTATAACGGGAGGTCTTTAGAATTCGACAGGCTTTCCAGTAAGCTATTCAGCACGACAATCGGAGTTCGCAGTCACCAGATACGAAGAGCTGAACAGAGGGTCCGGTGAGAGCTGAGAACCAAAATTCAGAAGCAAACACAGAAAATCAAAAAATAAAACTAACTCTGGTGAAATTGGGCGCTCCCCTTGAAGAAGGGCGCCCAAACTTTTGGAAGCCCTAAACTCACTTTTGGGCAAAGTTCATTCTAGAAGACCCCTCTTCATTCTTCGTCAGCTTCGCGATGAGCACAAACATTCAGCAATCCGATGCCCAAAGCTCAAGATTTAACGAAATCATCTGTAGAAGAGAGGATAATGAAGAACTTGGAAATTAGAAAAAATGGCTAACACTGAAGAAACTGGGCGCCCCTAGAAGGAAAAGCCTCCCGTGAATTCGGAGGTCGAAATCAAGTTTTTAGCCAGAGGTGCCTCCAGAACGTCTTTTTCAGAATCAGTCAGGCTTCGCCGTGAATCACTCAGCTCGCCTGTCGAGTCAGTCAGTCAACGGGAAATCGGTGGCGAAGTGGCGTGTCAAAATCATGAAAGGTTGAAAAAGTGAGAATTTTGACTAAGTCTGGTGAAGTTGAGCGCCCCTCTTGGAGAAAGGCGCCCAAAATATCATGCCTTAGAAGATTTTTAAGAAATTTCAAATTTCAAAATTTGCTTGAGAAGAAGATGGCGTCCAATTCAAGAGGGGCTGAGATTTAGGGTTTTGAGAATAAAAGCAGAAAAAAAAAAGCAAAACCTAAAATCGAACCCTAAGTCTATTTAACACTTCTTTTCAATGTATTTTTCATTATTTTTGCAGGTAGCATCCAGAGGAGAAAGTTGGAGCAGCAAGTTTGAGAAATTTTTGTGATTAAAGAATTCATAGTTGCTGGTTTTACATCAGATTTTTCAGACCAGCAAGCATAAGCCCTTGCTTTTTCAAGCTTTTTGTTCCAGAAGATCAAGTTTTTCAAGCAGAAGGCCAAGGCTTTCAATTTTTCAGTCATCTGGGTCTTTTTGCCTCTATCTTGAAGAACTTTTCAGAACTTCATCAAGTTGCAGCAAGTACTTTTATTTTGCATGTCAGCGAAATCCTCAGTGCATTCAGTTTTCAACCATTGGGTCCTTTCAAATCAGTCTTCTGAAGAAAACCCATATCACAGCTCTTTTAAGAAAATTTCGAAACCTAGGGTTGGCTGCTTTTTCGATCAGCCATCAGGGTTTTACAAATCTAATCAATTGGGTCCATTTCTAATCATATTCTGAACAAAACCCGGATACCGGCTTTTTCGGGAAAAATTGAAGAAATTAGGGTTTGCTGCTTTTTCAGTCAAAATTCAAGATTTTCGAAAACGGACGATCTGGGTTGTCCTGCATTGATATTCTGAACAAAACCCATATCTCAGAAAAATTCTCAAAAAAATTCGTCCGTTGAAGCATAAAAATCAGCATTCTAAAAATAGAAATTGCACAAGACTTGTCTAGACCAAGGCGAGTTTATAGTTGTTCTTCAAGTTTTCTGAAATGGAGTACACTCCTAATGTTTTCAAGTCCGAATCAGCCCTCTTTCATAATTACATCAAAACAGCTGAGACAGACTTGCATCATGTTAAGCCGGTGTTCGATCTATACCCCTTGGAGAGAGCAGGCAACATTTCAATCAAGAACCTGGGTCATTCTGGACTCCTCGCAGCAGCGTCTATTCCTATATCAGTTCAGAGCCTTGAGTTCGTAATTGCTTGCATTAAGCATTACAACCCGGCTACTAGGGAGATCCAGTCAGCGGATGGCAGGTTGATTTGCAGTCTAAAGCCTGACATGATCGAAAGGTGTTTTTCCATTCCCCCATGGCCTGAAAGTGTAACTCTTTCGAGGGATGAATGTGAAAAGATGTGGAACATGCATAAGGACAAATACAGCAAGAAGATTGCACAGAGATGGATGAAAGAAAAACATAAGACATTGCCCAAGAATGTCGGGCGAGGAGAGTTCAAGGACGAGGTTGCTATCATCATCACTTTGCTCAACAGGGTCACTGGTTCAGCAGATGCCACCAAGTTCCAACCTTGGATGTTTTATGCCATACCTCACATTATGAAAAAGACTGAGTTTTATGATTGGCCTACTTTGATAAGTGACTGCCTACATCAGCAAATAACAGAATATTTTCAGTTTCATGTATTCCACCTGGTGTCATATCTAGTCTATTTGGTGGCCTATCAAGGTCAATTCAGAGGATTGAACACCGAGGGGTCATTGAGCGTTCAACACATATATAATTATTATCCCCAGTTGGAATTCACAAAGTCGTTGCACCACTACAAAGGGGTGAACGAGGCATTCTTGATGTACACGGTGCGTGACTTAGACAATGAATTGCACGTCCGCATCTCTTCAGTTGCCAGGGCAGCAATGGCGGAATGGAAGATTGGTTTATCACGGTTTCCTACCTTTACCTATCACCGGGGTTTATGGTTATTGATTTTATTTCATGTTGCCAAGGTATCCAGTCAAAAGCGAGGTCATCTTCATGGAATTCTTGAGCCAAATCACCGGTGTTCCATCTGATCTTGAGATGGTTCCTACGTCGGGCTTGAGGAAGTGCAAGATCAGTTTCAGAGTGTTGTTCACAGTTGTAGTCCAGTTGGTGGAAGGATAGGTCATATTTCAATGATGTCAGCAAAGTTCAAGAAAGCGGCCAATGAGGTTGAAGATTTCCTGAGATCTATTGCAGATGCTGAAGATATTCTTGAAAAGCGGTGTTTTGCTGTTGATGGCATAGATGCACCGAACCGGGACACAATCTCAAACTTCCTAGCGGATGTGATCGAGCTTTAAAGCAGCTTTCTTCTAGAAGCTTTCTTTCCCGCTTTCTTTCTATTCTTGGAATAATCCTTATCCATTCTTTGAGGATAGAAAGAAGATAAGATGTAATAGTTGGCGTTTCCCGCTTTTTCTGCTTTTTAGGGTTTCTTCTTTCTAGATTTAGTAATAAAGCTTGCTTGCTGAGCAAGCCCTAGATTGTGAAAGCAAGGAGATTTTAGGGTTCCCTACTCCTCTGCTTCTCTATAAATAAGAGCCTTTGCTCATTTATTTTTCTTGAACCGTGCTAGTGAGAACAAAACGCTGAGCCTATTGTGCCTTCTATTTGTTGCTCAAGTATTGTTCATTTGTATTGTGATAAGCAAATTGTTGAGCCTCTTTAGCCAACAAGGAGTTAGTAAGATTGCTGTTTTCTATTGTGTTAAGAATAAGTTTGCAAGCCTCCTTAGCTGCAATTTCTTGTTCAAGGCATGTTAGAAGGGAGTTTTTGTTTCAGAGATTTGAGTAATGAAATCATGAGCCTCTTTTGCCTTGGTCTAAAATCTCAGATTTCCGTTATCTATGTTATGCTTTTATGATCTTTATTTCAGCTTACAGTGAAGTGTGTAGTTGTTTGTTGGGAGAGAGATTGTTAAAGTATTTTTGTCAGAAAATCTGCCTTGTTAATTTCTAACTTCTCTTGCTCTGCTATTACTTGAGAGGTTAGGAACGTCTTTAGTTTAAGTTAGTCGTAGTTGAACTTCTTATCAGAAAATCTCAGCTGCGGCGTTTGTGTTTAAAAAACCTTGTGCTCTAAGCTGATCCAAAAGATAGGCAACTTAGTTTTAGTTTACTTTCTTTCAAACACCATCAGCAAGAGGGAGCTTCCCCTCCTAATTTGAAGAGCAGTTTATCTGTGCATAGCTGTCCGTTTTCAAATCCGCATTCGGAGCGAATTTAGCCAACACAAATGATCATCAATAATGAGTTTGATTTGTCTTGAAGAGAAATATATATCTTTTTCCTCAAAAGTTCGACCCTTTTCAAAAAATCAACTTAATTGCATTTAATAATATAATAATTCGCCCTTTTAGAGACTTAGGCAAATTATTAATAAATGGCGTCCATATTAAATGAGTAACAAATACTCATTTAATAATAATAATGCTCCTTTAATATAAAGTATTAAATACTTTATAATTTGCCATTAATAATTAATATTTTAATATTTCACTTAAAGTGACTTTATAATATAAAGTCATAATAATAATCATTTAAATATTATTAAATGCTTCGTAATTCTTCGTTTGCTCAACAAACTATCAAACTGGGTCGAAACTGAGAAGACTAGCTGAGCCAGGTGCCCTGCCAAAAATAGTAACCCCTGTCGGCCTGACTTACTATAAATAGTAAGTGTCTGAATATCACTCTGTGAGTCCCTGCAAAGGTCCAAACCTGAATCAATTGGAGGAGTAAGGTCCTGAAACTCTGGATAACTGCCAAGGAAGACCCTCTCATCACATTTGTCAGCCTACGAGGGTCAAATGATAGGCTAATCCTTACGAACTCCAATGCTCGCAAAAATGGGGACATTACATCAAACCCCAATGGGGTATCTTTATGAGGCCATGGATAGGGCCAAGGAGGCTACTAGAAATTATTATAAGGGGGACAACCTCAAATTTGATCCCATTTGGGAGATTATTGACAGGAGGTGGAACAATCAACTCCACCAACCTATCCATGCAGCAAGGTACTTCTTGAACCCCCGTTTCATCCATTCAGGCACCTATGCAGATCCTACTGGAGAGGTTATGGAGGGCCTCACTACTTGCATTCAGCGGATGACATCCACCCTGATGAGGCAGACTGCATTGTTAATGAATTGCAGAGTTATAGAGAAAAAAGGGGTGCACTCTTCTCTTCAGACCTGGCAAAGAGAGCAATATCTAGGCTGCCACCAGGTATAAAATTTGAAATTTACAAGTTACAAAAATGAAAAATTGATAATTACAAGTTACAAGTTACAATTTTCTAACTCTTTTGTTGTTTTTTTTGTAGATGTTTGGTGGACAAATTGGGGTGGAAAAACCCCAAATCTTCAAAAATTTCCCTCCGTGTCTTGAGCTAGCCTTGTAGTTCGTCCAATTGTGAGCGCAATTGGAGCTTGTTTGAGGCCATCCACACAAAGAAGAGGAACAAACTCACTCAAAAACGCCTCAATGACCTTGTCTATGTGCAATATAATCTTCGATTGCGCAGAAGAAAGGTAGAGGAAATATCATATGATGATCCAATTGATTTGGATGAGATAGATCCATACAGTGATTGGACAGGGCGAGGGGAGCAGCCTCCATTATTTACTGAGGATGAGATTTATGATTTAGAGCGACAGGCAATGGAGGAGGGTGGATTTGCATTCTCATTGGACGACCTTGAGGATGACCCTGAGGAGGAGTCATTGCCAGTGCCACCACCAGCAGCTGCAAGAGGATCTACATCCAGGATGGAGGTTGAGGAGCCACAGGCACAGCAGGAGCAGACTCCTACGATTAGACCCTCTTCCGGTCCCTTACTGAGATCTAGACATGGGAAGAGGAAGATGTGATTCATGTGAATTTGTAAAAACTGAAATATATTAATGTTTATGTAGTATTTACTTTCAGTTTTACAAAAACAATTTGCTATTTTCATTTTGTTTCAGACTATTATCATATCAACGCATTGAGCATTCCACATGAGGATGCCATTTTGTATCCAATTTTCTTTCATATCAATCAAATACTGCTTGTTTCTTATATGTACTCATTTATTGACTCATTGGATGCATCTTATCTTTGAATTTTGCAAAAAAAAATGCGTTTTTAGTGAAGTTTAAGCAATTTTTTAATTTCCCGAGTTTTTTGCCGAGTTTTTTCCGAGTTTTTGCCAAGCCGAGTTTTTCGGGCTTGCCGAGTACTTGCAAACGCCGAGTATTCCAACTATGGTTCAATAAACTAAAGAACATTAATCAATGCTTATAGAACTGAAAGCAAACTGGTATCTTTGAAGATATGATGAAACCCAAATGGACTGAAGGAAGCATTATAAATGCTTTAGAAAATGCCGTCAATAGAGCCCACAACGAAAATAGAGAAGTAACTGCATGCTAGCTGGTCTAAAATACAGTGACAATTTTTCATAGTCTCTATTGTTCACTGAGTTGATTAAACAGAAAATTTACACATTCCATAATTAATAGCTCAACCCAGATGCTAACCACTAGAATCTACAATTTATATAGGGTAAGAAGATCAATCTTCATGATGTAATACAGCCTCATAGAGGTTGGGCAAATTGCATGCAGTACTCATGAACTCTGATCAACTTCCTAGGACTAATATCATGAAAGCTCACACCCAGAAATGCCAGATTAGACTAATGAAACAATAAATTCAGAGCTATGGATATATTGTAACTGCAGCAAAAATAAACAACAGCTAGTCATTTGAACAAAAAGTCATCACCGGAGAAACCACGATTTCAATAATGGCACTGCTTAAAACAGGTGTAAACTCAGCTTTCAAACTGCAATTTAGATAACAAAGAAAACATTGATTTTACAGCTAATATAATCCATGAATCAATATTCAGAGATAGCTGAAAGACACAAACACCAGGCCTCTGATCTATAGAAGAAAAGATCTGATATATATCTCAAATAATCTGCCTATAGCTGCTAGAATATTTTCACCACATATGCCTCTAATCACACAATGCCGTACAGTAAGGAAAAAGTCATTTAGTAATGGGATCGACTCATGTGATGGATTAACAACTTCAAAATATGCAACAAGCAACTAGAATAACAGCAGCAATCACTCCTTTCACTCCTTCATACATAACATGATAATATTATAAATCTAATATAATCCTTCCTTGACACAACAACAATATGGCAATAACATTTAGGAGAAATGTCTCAGGTTTTCAAGTAAATATTGATTAGAATGAACCTTAAGAAACCCCACAACTCAAATACTTAAGTTTGGGAACCATCAAAAGGTTTTGTGTGAACATGATAAGAATGATGTCTTGACCTCCAATAACATATTACCAATGCCTAGCAAAAATACTTTTGAAAGTTCCTACAATAAACTGCCAAAGATACAGTTAGAAAAGGAGTACAGCCCACAACAGCACTTAATCTTGCTGTGGTTTCCAAAAAGGTACGGCCTGCCAGGATAGATCAGCTCTCCAGTAAAAATTTATAAGACTATGCAGAAATAAAAATAATATCACCAAAAAACCCCAAACTGAAAATCATGAACTGAAGAAACAAACTAAAAACTGGAAAATCACATAAAACTTACACCCAAAACTGAAGCATCGAAAACAATGTCTAATGAAGCTTGCTGTCAATCCTTGAATGCAACTGCACTGAAAACTAGGAGGGTTTTCATCCTTGAAACTTTAAAAATCCAAAGGGTTTTTGTCCTTGGGAAGAGAAGAAGATGAATGCACATTCATTCTTGAAAAATGTGATTGCTTCAAAAAGTATGTAGAGGCTTTCTGAAAACATTCCTCATATTTATAACTTTCTTGCATTTAACATTCTTGACAATCTTAGCCATGCATGGGCATATAATGAAAATACCTGAAATCCAACCGGTGGACTTGGTCCAACCCCATTCTTAATATCCTTGTATTGTAAACCAGTCTCGGTTGTCACCATTGGAACCTACAAAACAAATAAATGATAACACAAATATTTATCAAGTTCCTATTTCAGTTATAAAAAAGGGAAGATGCTTTCTTCACTCTAGTGTGAAAGGTTGAGCTATATTATGCTACTAACATCTTCCATTGTTAGCTGAAACTAAAAGAAGCAGAAAAGAAACTTGGAGAATTTGTGAGAAATGGGAATTGTGTAAATGTCTTTAGTATTCAAGCTTCTACAAAAATGTAAGTGTTGTTCTAGCTCCTAGTGAAAGATAAAAGATTGTTTTATATTCCTTATTGTAACTTACATAGAAAGACAAAAAGACTTTTCTACCATTTACAGTAACCTAATAAAACTAAAAGCTAACTACTCTGTAATGTCCCATTTTTCATAAGGAGACAGCACTGTATTATCCCATATATCAGCAATATTAGGTGATATTTTTCCATCTGAGCGACTCCTATATACTCCGGTTTGAGGTTGTAATGACCTCATTTTAGCCATACGCTCTTCTGTGTCTAATAGCCTATTTCCAGAAGCTCGTAGGCTAGTCAGAAGTTGAAATTAGGGTTTCCTATTTTCGAGGAGGATGTTTTGGCTGTTTTGGAGGATTGCACGTTGGAGTTTTACAGTTTTGATTTTGGATTCCTTCTGGGTATTCAGAGAGCTTCGCAGTAGTGTGACATGCAACTGAAACAGAGGACTTTTTTGGACTTACTATTTTTAGTAAGTTGCAACGGCTGCTCAAATATGGTTAAAATGCATTTGGATATACTTACTATTTTTAGCAATATACTATTTTTAGTAAGTGCTATTTTTAGCAGGGTTTCAGCAAGCCAGTCAGGGGCTATTTCAAGCAGGTCAGTTTGAGCAGTTTGGTCTCATGCACTCTTGGAGATCATTTTGGTAAATTCAGTATTTTGATTGAATTAATATTTTAAGTGAAATATTTTGCTAAGGCATGATGGACGCCTAGCTTGGAGAGATAAGTGATTTTAATTAAAAGGGCAATTTTATATGATATTTCAGTTTATTATTTTGGACGCCTAACTTGGTGATTATTTGCATTTTGATAAAGTTATTTACCTTCATGAAAAGGGACGACTTGCAGGGTGTCTAAATGAAATGCAAATGTGAAAAAGATGAATGTGAATTTGAATGTCATGTGGGCACCCTAATTGGAGGGAAACAGATTTGAATTGGTGGAGGAAACATATAAATAAGAGTGTTGGCTTCATTCTTTTCATCCATGAAGAAATTACAATGAAGTGCTGCCGAAATGGTGATTGAATTGCTTCAAGGAATGCATACCTCCTAGTTATCTTAGTTTATTGCTTGAAAGATAGCAACTAGCTAAGAGAAAAGGTTGTTCCTTACACTAAAGAACAGATGGAGCTCATTGTAGTGAAGTTGTTTGAAGTTTTCTGAAGTTCCTTGATGTTTTTCATGTTTACGGGTTGCTAGTTTTTGGTTTGGCTATAGGTTGTTTTCACTCGTAACTCTTTTGGCGAATTTTTGTTGCTTTTGGGTATTGACTCCATGCTTGAGTCTCCCCTAGGCACCTCTTGTTGCTGGTTTTCAGATTTTAATATGAAGTATGGTATTTTCTATTGAAGGTCGCCCCTCTTACTAGGCAGTACCATACCTATAGGAGCTTTGGGATTCGTGCTAAAATCATTGCGGGGTGTTTGCTACAGTTTCAGTGCTTAGACTTGGTCGTCATCTCTCCCGGAGTCATTTGCATCTCATGTCATGTCAATCGGTTGAGTTTTGGAGGAGTTAGGAGTTTTTTGGAGTGTTTTATGTGTGCTGGTTTGAGTTTTGTGCTTGTTGTTTTTATATATCAGATTGTCAAAAGTTGGGTTTTGGGTGTGTTTTTCATAGTTGTGAGTCTTGTGAAGTTTGGAGAACATTTAATATCATTTGCAGCTACTTGGACAGCTATAACACTTGGCTTCTTGCAGATTATATTTCATATTGTAACGCTGAATTAGTAGTACTGATCAACTTCTTTACTTTCCTGCAAATTACTATTGTATTCCCACTATTAGTGGAAGAGGGCAGGCCTCGCCGCCCTATTTACTTTCTTGCATAAGCATTTTCATTCCCACCATTTGGTGGAAGAGACAGGCCTCACCATCTTTACTTTTTGTACTTGCATTTCTCACAATGTTGATCGGCTGAGCTATCAATCTACTCCCGCTAAATAAGTGTTTGAGTTGCATAAACTTGTATTTCCAGCATTTCAGTTATTTAGCTAACGATCCCTGGCGCCATATGCTCACACCTCGCCCGTCATTGGGATCTTGGTGTACATTCTTGGTGTAGGGTTACATTTCAGTGTTAGTTTTGGTTTGCTAACACTGACGGATGAAATTGTTGATGTAAAAATTGAAAAAAATGTATGGGGGTTATTTCAGTGGTATTAGAGCCAAGATCCTGCCATCCTGTGAAAAAACGGAGCTCAGTTGGCAGATGAGTGACAGAGAAATCAGATTCTACACCAGAGGTCAGAACTGAGTTCAGTTTCAACTTCCAAAAGTTCCAAAGATGTTACGTTTTTTGATATTCAGGAAGCGTGAGAATTCAAATTTGATTATGGCTTCTGAAGAAGAAAGAAGTTTGGCAAGGTCACTTTTCATTGCAGGTACAAGGCTCAATGAAGAGTGTCAAACAAGAGGTGAAGAAGTGAGTATATTGTCTGAGTTGGAACATTGTTTGAGCCAAGTCCAACAATCACCCACTGAATCGTTGAAGAAGGCATTATCTCATGCAATGACCTCTTTGATTCATCCCTATTGGATAGGGCATCCAGATGAAGAAATCAGTTTGTTGGTTACTTCATGCTTTAGTGAAGTTATGAGGATTCTAGCACTTGTGATGCCTTGTGATGATGAAACTATGAAGAAGATTCTTCATAGGATTGTAGAAAGTTTCCAAGATCTTGCTGAAACTGGTAGCAATCAATTTCCCAGAAGAGCTGCTATCTTAAAGACATTTTCAGACCTCAAGACAAGTAACTTGCTAATAGACTTGGAAATGCAAAATCAGATTTATCACTTGTTTCACTACCTCTTCATATCCACTTGGAGCAAACAAGAAGAGAAAGTTATTGCAGCTGTAAAGAATATTCTTGCTATCACTATTAAAGAGCTTGATGAAATTCCACCAAATTTCCAAACTCTCTTTTTAGACGCATATGAACGTGAAAAAAAAGTTTCTCCTATTGCTGATATGCTGATCAATGAATTGTTTAATCAATGTGAGGAGAAATTGAAGCCACTTTTGAAAAAGATAGAGCAAGATGAAGGAAATACTAGTGGTGTCATAGAACCAGCTTATGACCATTACTATAGTGATGATGTTGGCGATGATTCCAATGAGTTCATGCAAGATCATGTTGAAGATTTGGTGATGAAGAATTTTCCTCGTTGCTGTCCCAACTTCCCAAGAATTTCCACATGAAGAAATCAGTGACATACTTACTCATGATGGTTTCATACAAGATAAAAATGATGACATTTTCAAAGCAACCAGCTTCAATGATTCCCTATTCCAATACAATGATAATGACGTGGGTGGTATTGGGTTTGTTTATCAAAGTAAGCCCGTGGAGGGAGCTACTAATTGTTGTGACCTTTTCACACATCACCCCATTCAAAATGGGGACCCCCTAATTTTTGCTCCGTTCCTCATCTTTTGGCTTTGGTTTTGTCTCTCTCTCTCTCTTTCTGTCTCTTTCTGCTGTCCGCTTTCCGGGGATGTGCCCGTCTGTGAGCCTAAACGCATAAGATTTTGGCTAAGTCTATAGAAATTAGGGTTTGAGTTTTCTGTCAATTTGAAGTCAAATGGAGTGAATAAGTTGGAATCTGAGCTTCACGTTGCAGTCGGTATGCTTCCGGTAGGCTCCCTCTGAATTTTCATTGAATTCTACCAATTTTCTATTTTTAGTAAGTGTCAATTTGGGGTTTGTTTTCTCGAGATTTTCATGTTCTGACAGCTGCATTGCATTCTAAGCACTTTGAACTCATCACTAGCAAAATTTGAGCAGAAACGGACAACTTGCTATTTTTAGCAGTCCTGCCTTCAAGGTCCATTTTAGGGTTTGCATGTTGAATTTTCAGATGCATGTCTGAGGTTTCTTTGTGGGTTTTTCGAGACCATCGCAGTGATGTAACATGCAAAATGAGACGATGACTTTCAGTATTCAGCCTTCAGAGGCTATTTTGAGGGTTTGCATGTTGAAGTTTCCAAAGCATGTCAACATAATCTTTCTGGGTTTTCGAGAGCTTCGCAATGAGGTAACATGCAAGCGGAGTTGGACACTTTTCCGGAACTTACTATTTTTAGCCAGTACTTGCATGTTGATGATTTTTTTGGGTTTTTTTGGGTTTTTCGAGATCTCTCGGGCAGTATGACATGCAAAATCATCTAACAGCTGGTTGATCACCTTTTTAGCCACTTACTATTTTTAGTAGGTTCACTTCGGTGACTACTCAGCACTTCAGAATCACGAACACAGTGACATGCAACAGAAACGGAGTTGAACGGAGCTCATTAGAGGCACATGCAAGATGAATTAGGGTTTCAAGCTTCGAGACCCAAAATGAGGGGTCAAACGCCAGAATTTCCGAAAACTGACATATCCCATCATGATTAGCATCTTCCAAGGGGTCCACTGGTAAAATTTGAAGACAAACGGAGCACTTACTATTTATAGTAAGGCATTCCAAAAACAGGCTAAAAATAGTAAACCAGCAGCAGGCACCAGTGTGAATGGGCAGGTCACTTGATGGGGGATCACGACATTCGAATTTCAAGTCAAACGGAGCTGTGGAGGTCATAAAACTGAGCAGTTACTATAAATAGTAAACCACCTCCAGAAACACGCCAGTATTAACAAGTCAAGCAGGTGATCAGGACCCCATGGCGCGAATTTCAAGTTGAACGGAGTTGCAGAGGTTCAAAAAGGAAACACTTACTATTTTTAGCAGGCTTGTACAGAAGAATTAGGGTTTCCCAAATTCAAGGGCAGAGCACGACAGTCATGCAAATGCAACATCTAGCCACGACCAACACTCCTCGAGCAAACAGCACACCAAATTTGAACTTATTCTAAGCAATTGCTATTTTTAGTAGGTTGTTAAAAATAGCAGGTTCAAGGCAGATATCGAGCACTAGCAGCTTAAGCACATCCCGAGGTTCGAAACAAAGCAGAATCAAGCCTTCTGGAGCTAAAAATTAGCTTAAAATGCAAAATTTGAAGAACTTTCTAAAAATAGCAAATTAAGGCAAGCTTATGGAGATGTGAACAAACTACTTCGAATCAGGCAAAAGCTTGAAAATCCATCCAAGTCTGATAAATTGGAAGCTTGACACCTCAAATCCGCCTTGTTGAGCTTGAAGAGCCATGTAGAATTCTCTAAGTGTTGAAAATTTGGAGTGGGCCTTGCCAAATGCGCCCAAAACATGGGAGTGCATAAAAAATTCTCTTGAGGCGTTGAAACTTGAAGTACCAACCCCAAAATGCGCCTAAACTTGCATGTAGAACTTTAAGAAATTTCTAAGTCTTTGAAATTTGAAGTTGCCCACCTCAAAAGTGCCCAAGGTAAAGGAGAGATGATAAAAAGTTCCTAAGTGTTGAAACTGAAAGTAGAGAGGCTTAAATGCGCCCTTAGCAAGGAGGAAGCTACAAACTTTTTCTAAGTGCTCAAACTAGAACCATGACCCCCTCAAATGCACCCTTGAACTTGAAGTTGGCTGAAAATCTTCTAAGTGTTGCAAAGTTGGAAGAGGACCCCTCCAAATGCGCCTTGAGAGGGAGGAAGTGATTGAAAATTTTCTAAGTGCTTGAAAATGAAAGCACAAGGGGTTATTTGCGCCCAAGGAAAAGAGGCCTTGAAAATCTCTAAGGTGTAGAAATTGAAAGCTCAGCCTTTAGAATGCACCCCCAATTGAAAGCTCACCCATGAATATGTGCCTTTGGAAGAGGGTGATTAAAATTTTACTAGGACGTGTGTAATTTGAAGCAGAGCCCCTCATTTGCGCCTAGACTGGTGAGGAGCATCATTTAAAAGTTTAAGTGTATAAAACTTGAGGCTCCCCATGGTAAATGCGCCCATCAAAGGAAAGATGTTTAAAGTTGTTAAGAGTCAAAGTGAAGGTAGAGGCCTCCATATGCGCCTCAAGCTAGAGTGGAGAAGATAAAATTTTCTAAGTATTCAAAATTGGAAGCTCAAGGTATGATATGCGCCTTGCTAGAGGAGGGAGCTTTGAAATGTTTCTAAGGCAACAAAATTGAAAGCTTGACCAAGTAAGTGCGCCCAACAAGGAGATGACTTAGAAAATTTTCTAAGTATTGGAGAAATGGAAGTAGGAGGTCCTATATGCGCCCTTGCAAGTTGAGGAGGCAAGAAACTTTCTAAGGCAAGTGAAAATGAAAGTAGAGGGGGTCATATGTGCCCTTGGAAAGAGGTGGTGAGAAAATTATTCTAAGTGTTTGCTAATGGCAGGAGAAAAACTCATATGCGCCCAGTTTGAAAGTGATTTGAAAATTTTCTTAAGGCAGGGAAAACGCAAAAGGGAGAGGTAAGATGAACTTTGATGATGAAATTTTTTTTTAAGGCATAAAATTCCACCTCTAAGGGAAAATATGCCTGAGACTTGAAGAAGTGATGAAATTTTCTGTGGCATGGATAAAATTGGCTTAGATATGTCAGAGAGTGCCAGCTTCACAAAGATGATGAAAATTTCAAAGTTGAGCAAGAAAATAAACCCAGAGATGAAGAATGGAAATAAATTTGGTGAAGATTATTTTTTCTAAGGTTTAAAAATCCAAAAATTAAATGTACCCCTTCGTTTGTAGACCCATGGATTCGACGTTTTCTGAAGGGAATTTTCTTTAGGGTATTGAAGATCTTCGACAAGGAATTGATTTTAAAGTCTTCTGCACTTCACCAAGGCTTTTAAGATGAAGAATTTGATTGGCACTTGAAATAATGAATTTTCCTAAGGAAAATTTAAATTTTTCTAAGGCAAAATGAATAAAATGTGTTTTCAAAGGTAAAATGCTTCGAATGATGAATTTGAAATAGATTGCCTAGATGAATTTGGTTAAGTTCCTAATGAAAATAATCTTCTTGAGCAAGAGTTGAATGAAATATCAGGTTGTCAACGCCTCAGCCAGAAAAGTGAATTCCTTGAAGATGATGCAGTTGAAGCTAACACTTTCAAAAGATGATATGCCCTTGAGGAAGATGAAATTTGTCTAAGGCATTGAAACATGATGCACAGGTGTTATATGCCCCAGCCTACAGATCATGAAAAAAGCAAAGTTGGCTAGAGAAAAACGATGAACCCTTTAAGTTAAAGCGTGAAAATCAAGTAAGTGAATTTATATTATGAAGTATTTTGATGCTCTTCTCCTTGCTTGTTTTGCAGGGTGAACACCGAGGCCATGGCATGATGATTTGAAGTAATGAAGCAAATAATCCAAGATGATAAAATCATGAAGGAAGAAAAGCTGCAAGAAATGGCTAAGTGGTTAGACTCCTCCACATGGATCTGAATGCGCCCAACTTAGGTGAAGAAATGATCGAGGCCGAGGCCCGGGAAATCGCTGAATTCCCAAAGATTCCCAAAATAATGAAGACCCAAATGTTAAAGATGCGTCGTTGAGTAGAAGTGAGGGCTTAGAGATCGGACTAGAGACTAGAGCAGAGAAATTGATAGTGTAGTTGATAGCTTAGCATAGTGTAGTTGATAGCTTAGCATAGTGCAGTTTGAAAAGGAAGGAAAGTTTTCCATTTGAATACTTTGTAAGAAGTTGTTGTGAACACTTTCATAATAAACGAGTTCTTTTCATTGATGGTGATCTCCTCTTTGTTATGAATAGCTAGCGAGGCTTCTTCATCCTTCCAATTCACGTAGAATCAAGAAGTAACTTAATATAGAGTAGTTTTCATTTTCATGCAAGTAGATGTTAGCTGTGGATTTGTGGTGTTAATCGAGGCAACTTCATTTTTATCCATACCATAGCGGCTTGCTGACGGCAAGTTTGCCTTGTGTGGTCAACTGGAAAACATTACAAACTTAACTTTGATTGTGATTCATGTGTTTGTATGCGTCGTTCTGATGGTACTTACATGTTGAGTTATAATTTGAAAGCCTCTTGTCACTCCCTTGAAGATTGCACCGACTTTGTGTAAGTTGTCCAACGTGAGGTGGAGCAGAGTCTGGTCGAAGTCTATCGAGATTGATCCCACGTCCCGTCCTAAGATAGAACATAAACTTCTTAGGCCCTACACTCATTTAAATTCAGTTCATTTCTGGTTAGGGTTAGGAAATTTGCACTTACCTGCCAAATCATTCGAATTACGTGAAAGCCCTTAATCTACTGTCTGCTATCAACTACAGAACAATTGTGTAAGTCCCCTTGATACGGTAAAAGTACATCGAATGGCCGAGGGGTATTCTATTGCATGAAGGAACCTTGAAGTTAAATGCATGATCTATCACCGCCAATCTTAGCATCGCGAGAAACTTTGTTCAAGAAGAGGATAGAGTATCGTTAGGAAGCTTTATTCTATGCTGGTGCGGTCACGAAAATCACATCAACAGAATTGGCGCTAGAAGGAGGACCACTAATAGCTACAGCATACAGTTGTGTTGAAGTAGAAAGGGTTTGAAGTACAAAAGGTTCTATTGGAGAAAATTATGATGAGTCAAGATGGTGTTCTCTCAAGATTGAACAATCCCGTGCGCCGCCAATAGAAGCAGTAACTACATCCTGGATCGTATCAGTTCGTTTTCGCTAGACAAGCTTAAGAGAATCTTGAGGTCTACGCCCAGTTCATCTAAGATTTTGTGGAGTTAGAGCTACCTACGAGATCAAGGAAGAAGAAAGAAGGTCATTCAAGTAAAGAAGTTAAATCAAGCAAAGAAGTTTTATCAAACGAAGAGGTTTAGTCAAACGAAGAAAGCGGAGAAGAAATTTCAATTTTTTTCCAAACTCCACCTAGTGCTTCGAGGTTTGCTCAACCAAAACAAGTTCAAGCTACCGTACAACAGCCAGCCCAAGTTATTGTATATCAGCGGCGACAGCTAGTTCAAGCAATGGCTCAACCAGGAGGTCAACCGGCTCCAAATGGTGCTACGTGGTTGGTTACCAACCCGTCTCCACTAGAGTTTCTTGATTACCATGACATGCCGAAGAATCCTGAAAAATTTTGTACCAAGTTCATTGTCAATGATGTTAACCGCACGACTGAGGATCATATCAAGATGTTTGAAAATCACCTACGAAATAGGCATATTGGGTATGCAGACGTGGCTTGCCGCTTATTTCCACATTCTTTGGGAGAAGAGGCTCATTTTTGGTTCATTCACCTACCAGTGGGGTCTATAAGATCATGGGAGCAGATGAAGGAGGCCTTCATCGGAAAGTTTGGTATACCAGTCACCCCTGTAGAGCTTTATCGTCAATTTGCAGAAGTGAGAAGACAAGACCAAGAGCCCATCCATGCATTCAACAATAGGTTCCAAAAGGCCCTCACAAGGTTACGTGCTCCTTATGTTGTTGCTGATGCTCGAGAAAGCTACTATTTAGCGCTTGATCCTTTGACTGCAATGTTCGTGAAATCTTACCCCACTCCGGCAAACATGAATCAAGCTTACGCTAAGGCTGTTGAAGTAAGTCAACGTTTAGGACAAAATATAACTGGACCCTCACTATATACTGGTCTAGTCACAACAAACAATCAGATGCCAATGCTTGGCTGAACATGGAATCAACAAGTTTCGGCGTTAAATGCAATTCCACAGCCAACTTATCAAGTGCAAGCACCATCAAGTCAATTAGTTCTCCATCCTGGGATGCCTTTGTCCCAGACGCAAGTTACACAGCCTATTTATCTCCAGAACACAATGCCGCCAGTGAAAACTCAAGAGGAGAAAGATGAAATAAAAGATTTAATAGAACAAGTGAAGAGGCTGTCAACTGAGGTGACTTACCTCAAAAATCAAAATAATCAGACGCAAACTATGCCACAAAATTATCAGGCACACCAAGGTGCTAACCGAGGATATCAGAATAATCCTCCAAGTCATCAGGATTCCCATCAAGGATACGGTCATGAAAATAGTCATGGGTATAGAAATAACAATCAGGGATTTCAGAAGAGGTCTTGGAATACAGGACCCAACAATGGAGGTGTCCCGTCACCTTTGGACAATCCGCCACCTCCTCAAAACCGTCCTACAAATAGAGTTTATATGGCCGAAACTGCCTCGTCAGGATGGTGTAGGTTACATAACACAAACCAGCACTCTGAGCTTCAGTGTCACGAATTCCAAGTTGTGGCTGGTATTCTCAAGAGTGAAGCAAGGAATACGGAGGCCGCAGAAAACCCTCTAATTACAGGATATGAATTAGTCCCAGCACCCAAATATGATCAGGCATTGATAATAGAAGATTGCAATTTCCCGCCTGAGTTTCAGAGTTACACACCCCCACCAGTTAATCACCAATTTCCATTAGCTTCAGCAAACGGTCCCGTGGGGATGCCAGAGTTCCAAATACCATCGGAAGTTCACGCCACGTACGCATCACCAGAAGAGCCTCTTCCTAGAGATGATTATGTTTTTCCGCCTCTCAACAACAGCGTCTTGGTAGAAGGAAGAAGGGAGGTACAAGCTTTTCAAACTACTAGAGGTGAAGCTCCTAAAGTGTATCAGAGGAATTACCACCAACAACGTGAACCTCTGACGTCATCGGTACCTCCAAATAATTTTACAACTTCGTCGCACCCCAACGCGAGCAATAATCCAAGTTTACCAAAAGATTCTCCAAAGTACAAGCGTCAAAATGCAATGCAAGGCGGAGGACAACAAGCTATTCAACAGCCAGTTCATCAAGTTGGGCAAAGACAAAAGGAGAGTCTTCCTAGAGAGGACGTGAAGAGACTTGGCTCTTATGTACTAGAAGAATTCAAAAGGATGAAGGTTAGTCTCCCCCTACATGAGCTAATGAAGATTTCAGAGGTCAGAGATACAATTCTGGGAAGTTTGTATGAAACACCCGTTGTGAAGAGTACGTCCCAAGAAACAACCAATGCACCAAGAAATCCTCCTGTTGTCACACAGTCTCGTCCAGCACAAAATACGAATGAAATAGTGAGGAAGAAGAACTAGAAGACCTTATGGCTCTTGAGGATGAAAGGTTTAAAGAGGTTCTCAAACACAAATCTGATTTAGCCATTCAAGAAACTGAGTGCAAACAAAGGGTTGAAGAAATTGTTAAGTATGATCCTCTTCATAATATTGAGCATTCGCAGCTAGTTGGTGGTGAAAGACAAGAATGTTGGAGCAGCTATGAGGGCAACAAAGGCAAGAAAAAAAGTTCTGATTTTTTCTTGCAGCCTATCAGCAGTTCACCATCTTCGCATTCTTATGAGTGGGAAGGCCAATTCAAGGTGTCCGTTGAAGATGAAGTGCTAGCTCTATCTAGATTTCATCGCACACATAACTTGGTTGAAGAGCTTTATTGGAAGGCTCAGCTTTAAAAAAGACAAAGAGGAGTTAAGGATGATGTTGCTCTTCCTAATTTGCAACTTATCAAAAACTCCTTGGAAACATTGAAGTCAGAGTACATGCACTTGATTGAAGATCGAGATCATGCCATTGAATATGCAAAGAAAACCTTCAATGCTTTCCAAGGAAATGAGAGAAAGGTTGATGAGCTCACTATGGAGCTTGAATCAACAAAGGACATGTTAGAAAATACTCGGTTGGCTCTAACGGAGGTAGAAGACCAGTTTGTTGATTTCAAACTTTTCAGAGAGCAAGAGAATGCAGAAAGAGCTGAAGAAATCAAACAAGTGATTGGAGAGTTTAATAGTCTTCAAGAGGAGTTTGATCTAGAAAGCGTCACAAGAAAATCGGAAGTTGCGGATTTGGATCAGCAAGATAAAAGGGATGACTTTCAAGTTTTTGACAATCCTCTCTTTGAAGTGGGTGTTGAGGAAAGTTATGATAATCCTCTCTTTGTGATGGATGATAAAATTGTACATGAGACTGAGTATGGTTTCCAGTGCATGGATGATGTGATATCAAACCATGAGGAAATCTCTTTTGACACTAATGTTGAAGGGTTAAATTCTAGCACTTGTTCCAGCAGTGGAATAATGATACATGAGTTGCATAATGAAGTCTTTACTGTTGTTCCTAGTCTATCCACCCTTCAGGAGATGGAAAATCAAGAATCAAGGAGGAATGAAGTCACTATTCTTGACTGGCAACAGAGAATTGATTGGCACTCCGATGAAGAGTTTATTCATTATCTGATGCGGATGCTTGTTAGATTCCTATCGGACTTTATGCTTGCACCATCTTCTTTAAGAGTAACTAATTTCATAATGGAGTTTGATGAAGGCTTCATTGAATCTTTCCAGCAATTCTTGTCTCATGATTTCGAATTCAACCTTCTCAATGAATTCAAATTTGTTGAATACTTTTTGGAGTTTCAAGAAGTAATGATTCAAATAGAACGTATTGATCAAAGCGTTCTAGACAAAGTAATTCTCCATCTACGGAATGGTTCCTCTTTACTTATGATTTGGGATCCTAGTATCAACTTGCATTTGATGATAATCATTATATGTGAAAAGAAGGTATGTTGGAATGATAAGCCTCAAATTTTCAGTTCTTTGGGTGTTGTTACCTTCTTTATCAACCATTTGATGATTATTTCTGATTATCAATTGGAGGTTCGGAGAGGAAGTTGGAGTAAAGAATGGTTCTTTGCTGTAATGGAGCTTTTAGAGTGGATGTTTCCAACTTTGTTTTTGAGCAGATTGGTCAAAATGAATGGAGATTTTCAGTATTGCACCAGTTATTCATTTCCTTGCTTGTTGATTTCTCTTAAATCTGATATTGAGTCATTCATTTTTGACTTGGTGGGCAGCTGATACACTCATATTTTCACTACACAATCTTTTTCTAGAGATGTTTTTTGGCCTCAAATGAGAGAAATGGTGGTTCGGACAGAGCAGAATCAGCTTTTGGATAGAGATCGTGCCCATTCTAGTGGCTATCTTTGTGCATTTTCTTGTACAAATGTTTGGGCACCGAACAATTGCTCGATCGGGCTTGGCTTTTTGAGACTCTTGAAGAGAAATTTGTGAAAATTGTAGGGAGTCTTCTTGGATATATCAGTATTATTTGGAGGAGGCATTGTACATCCTTGAGGAGTTTTGAGGATGCAACTGCTATGACTTTGCAAAGAGCTGCTTTTTCCTTTGCAAATAACAGTGATGGAGACACTCTTGTTGTTGTGACTCTATTTGATGCTTTGAGGAGACGTGTTGATGAGATTATTAGATTATTTTTCTTTGTGCCCAAGTTGGTGTTAGTCATTGGCGTGGCAATTGATTACTCCTCAAAGTCTATTGGGTGTGAGATGCTAAAGGGTTTTGATTTCAATCCTTCCATGATTTCCAGATTGAATTCCATGCATGTTAACTCTTTGTGGTTGTTGGGAAGGTTAGTGCAATTCTGGTACATTGACTTCATTTGTATGATCAGTGTGGAGCAGCATCAACATGGTGGGTCTTTTCAGTGATGGACATGGGACCCTAGGATCCTATATGTTTTGGTGGAATTAGTTTGGAGTGTAGTGGCATTGCTTGAGGACAAGCAATTTTGGGAAGGGCGGATTGTAATGTCCCCATTTTAGCCATATGCTCTTCTGTGTCTAATAGCCTATTTTCGGAAGCTCGTAGGCTAGTCAAAAGCTGGAATTAGGGTTTCTTATTTTCTACGAGAATGTTTTGGAAATTTTGGAGGCTTGCATGTTGGAGTTTTACAGTTTTGATTCTAGATTTCTTCTGGGTTCGCGGAGAGCTTCACAATGGTGTGACATGCAACTGAAACAAAGGACTTTTCCACACTTACAATTTTTAGTAAGTTGCGACGGCTGCTCAAAATATGGTTAAAATGCATTTGGACATAGTATTTTTACTATGTGCTATTTTTAGCAATGCTATTTTTAGCAGGGTTTCAGTAGGCCAATCAAGGGCTATTTCAGGCAGGTCAGTTTGAGCAATTTGGTCTCCCGCACTCTTGGAGCTCATTTTGGTAAATTCAGTATTTTGGTTGAATTAATATTTTAAGTGAAATATTTTGCTAAGGCATGATGGACGCCTAGCTTGGAGAGATAAGTGATTTTAATTAAAAGGGCAATTTTATATGATATTTCACTTTATTATTTTGGACGCCTAACTTGGTGATTATTTGCATTTTGATAAAGTTATTTACCTTCATGAATAGGGACGACTTGGAGAGTGTCTAAATGAAATGCAAATGTGAAAAAGGTGAATGTGGATTTGAATGTCATGTGGGTGCCCTAACTGGAGGGAAACAGATTCGAATTGGTGGAGGAAACATATAAATAAGAGTGTTGGCTTCATTCTTTTCATCCATGAAGAAATTACAACGAAGTGTTGTCGAAATGGTGATTGAATTGCTTCGAGGAATGCATACCTCCTAGCTATCTTAATTTCTTGCTTGAAAGATAGTAGCTAGCTAAGAGAAAAGGCTCATATGGGGGGGAGGGGGGTAGTGGACGGGGACGGGGACGGGGGCGTAAGCCCTTAATCTATATTATATTCTTTTTGAAACTATATGATGATCTTTGAAACCGCATTTTACCTGTAGAATTCCGTATGGAAAAATACATTGCACAGTTTTTATATATATATATATATGTATGTATATATATTTATGTATATATATATATGTATATATATATATATGTATATATATATGATTATATGATACATTTATATATATATATATATACACATACAAACAGCAGGAATATTGAGTTGTGAAAGTCTTTTCTTTACTGAGAAAATTTATTTTTCTTTTGTAAAAGATTCCTGAGCTATAAATATATACACATAATATGATTACCTGGGAAATGAAATACTTCTATACATTTAAATGTAAAATATGTAAAAGTACAATTATATAAAAATATATACATACATGAATATCTGTCTTCCTCAGTATATATATATACATATGTAAATCTGGGCTTTTATATGGACTGATTAAAATAAAATCAAGCTAAAACCATGATATTGACTTAAACCTGGCTTTTTCTGAATTTAAGCACGAATGTATGCATATAAACATATTGAAAAATATAGTTATATAAATGAATATTAATATGAGTTTCAAACTTAACATTTTAATCTCATACTTTCAATGGGAGATTAGTTGTCAAATCTGAGATACGTAA